>QRFJ01000146.1:703223-750481 GCA_006176705.1 Cocos nucifera | reverse complement strand
TGGTGGGGTGTGGCGGGTCAAAAAATAATAATAATAATAATAAGATAAAGGGTAAAAAAAAGATGGGTCAGCCTGTCCCGATCTGTTCTAACCTGCAATCTAAACGAGGTGGATTATTTAACCCATTTTTATATGGGTTGTGAAAATATGAACCCAACCCGCCTCATTTACATGGCGGGACGGGCCAACCCGATGGGCCCAACCCAAATTGATAGCTCTAATGCTTTGAAGGTAAAGTTGTTTTATCTTAAGAAAATTCATATTGATGATATTAGATCGGATATAATGACTAAAACCTAATCCATAGAAAAAGTGGGCCTGATGGAACCTCTCATATGAGTCGAAATGGGAAAGATTTATTGTGTAGTCCCTCCTCATATAGGAGCCGTATATATTTAAAAAAAAAAGAAAAAAAGGAGAAGAGTCCAAGTTGGACATGTATTGAAGTGGCCCTAAATATTTTCGTGAAAATAGGGATGGTGGCAATGGAGGGGTTTGTGTGCGATACCAAAGGTGGCAAGAAAAAAAAAATAGGAGGAAGAAGAAAAATAAAAAATATTATTTTGTCGAATGATTGATTGCATCTCAATTTTAATATAAATTAATTATATTATTTTCAACATCGAGAGCTACAAGTTGAATGGTTTTGATATTTTAAAAGTCTTATCCATTAACTATTTCAAGCATCCACACATTTGATGAGATATGCTTTTTATTTATTACTGAAATCTATTTTATTGGTTATGATTATTTTTTATTTTAAAACTTAAAATTTATTTTTGATGATATATTTATGTAACCTCTAGTTGATTTAGAAAAGATCTCCGGCAATTTTATTTATTCTGAATAGTAAAAAATTTAACATCAAAATATGATGTTTCTTTTGTGGTGTTTGATATTTTATTTATTAATTATCTAAAAATCATACAAATTATTATTGCTTTGCAATATCTTATTTAATTATATAAAAAGTAAAAAAAGTGATGGCATTATTGCTCATGATTGTAATTTTTTTTTAATATATTTATTATATATTCTAAAATGTTTTTAAGAAATAGTATAGCTAGCGGTCTAAATATGCACCAGCACATAGGCCTTTGGTGACGAAGTTGACTATTTCTCATTTTTTTCTTTGCCAATGACCGTCCACTGGTAGCCAAAGGCAACGGCTAAATATGCAATTTATTTAAAGAAGCTCGTAGAATTGTATTGTTCACCATCCGGCTAAGAAGTGAACATAGCCAAATCTAATATCAATTTGAGCCCATGCATTTCCGCATCCATGATGGAACAGTTTTGCACCATATTCCAGTGAAGGTGTGTGGCAATGCTTGGGTATTCTATGGGCGGGCTCAAAGCTGTGCACCCTCCATTTTACATATCTAAGGGATAAAATGATGATCAAGATAGAAGGGTGGAAATAGAAGGCCTATTAGGGTATGGGCGGTGCCTGTTCCATTATCTACCTTGCAGAGGATAGAAAGGAATTCTGAGCATTGTTATGGGGTCACTCAGCATATACAAGATTGTATCTTTTGGGTTGGGAGAATTTATTTACTCTCCTCGCTAGCAAGGTTTGGACAGCAGGCTCTCGTGATGAAGCTAACTATATACCTGATTGGTGTTGGAACCCCATGTTGGGTGGTGGAGCCTAATCCATCCATTAATAGGATAAAATCAAGATTCAAAAAGTTCAAAAAGAAGTCCAAAATAAAAAGCTCAGAGATGCAGCCTATAGCAGGCCCACAGGTGGGCACGACCCGCTAGAACTGATGCAGTCCAGGTGCCAGTGGCCCAGCGGCCCATAGCTCGTGGCCCACTAGGTGTGCAGCCCAGGTAGGTGCATGGCCTAGTGCGAGCACGTGCAGCAGCATGAAATGCACGGTCTACTGCACCAGTGCCAATTTCATGGTCCACGATGATCGCACGGACCAGATGCGGTCCACAAACATGATCCATGCCGTTTTCTTAGCATTTCTCATGGTCTATGAAAATTCTGTAGATCGCTAAGGGGTCTACAACAAGAATCACGATCTTTTATGCGATCTGACGATGGTGGTGATCCAGGGGCTTGATCAGTTGGCTAAGGAGCGATCCAGAGGTGCTTTACACATGATTGGGCAGCTAGGAGCGTGATCAGATGGGCGAGGCTTCATTAGGGATTTGATCCAATGGCTGGAAACATGTTTGAGTTTGGATTGAAGTCTTTTTCCGATCTAGGCTCGGATTGAAGTAGATTTGGACCTTTAAATAGGCCTGGGGGCAGCAGCAGACATCGTGTGGCAAAAACAACAGACTTTTTCTAAGAGAGAAAAAGGTGAGGAAGAGAAAAAGAAAGAGAAGGCTTGGGTCCTTTTTCTATGAGCAATCCTACGGTGTTACTAGGTGGGTGAGGTATTTTTAGAAGGGGTTTTCTTCTTTCTATTTGGGGCTGTTCTTGCATCCAGAAGAAAAAAAAAAGGAAAGGTTTTTCTTATTCTCATCTCTTATAAACTTTCTATAACTTCCTATTTTTAGTGAAAATATTATTCTGTATGGCCGTGGATATAGGAGCAAGAGACTTCGAACCACATAAATTCATTATATTTTATGCTTATATATTATATATATATATTTTTTTTTTTTCTTTCTCCTATGACTATCATTTATGCTGTACATCGTTACGTAATACTCTATTCAGTCGATCCTAATAACTGGTATTAGAGCACCAGATTTGAGAAAAATAGTGAAAGTGATGACAGGAGATGAAGGAAAGGTTAAGATTAAAATGTTTGATGGAAAAGACTTCAGATTCTGCAAGATATAGATCGAGAACTATCTGTACCAAAAAAAGCTTCACCTACCACTATTAAAAAAGAAGCCTGTCGAGATGTCACAAGCATATTGAGAATTATTGGACCGCTAGGCCTTGAGAGTTATCTGACTAATGTTGGCTAGGAATATTACGTTCAACATCCTAGAGAAAAAGATGATGGCTAATTTAATGAAGGCTCTATCCAATATATATGAGAAGCCTTTGGCCTCCAATAAGGTATATCTTATATATGCATCATCTATTCAATTTGAAGATGGTTGAAGGTGTATCTATTACTGATTATATCAATGAATTTAATCTGCTTACTAGTTAATTAAGTTATGTTAAAATTAGTTTTGAGGATGAAGTTCGTACTTTAATTTTACTATTCTCTTTGCTCAAGAGTTGGGGTGCTATCATAACTGCTGTAAGTAGTTCTTGTGGCTCAAATAAGCTAAAATTTGAAGAGATTCGAAATATGATTCTTATTGCAAATATCAGAAGAAGAGAATCCAAAGAAAACTCTAGTTCTATCTTGATTACTCAAAAAGGTAGAGGAAGGATTACATAGTGCAACAAAGGTTGTGAGAGATTCAAGTTCTAATAAAGGAGCTAAACAAGACTAAAAGGTGATGGCCATTGGTACTACGGCAAGAAAGAACACACTAGAAAGAACTACTGGATAAGAAAGAAGAACAAAGGATAATGAGGAATCCATCAGTGCAGCAATAGAGGCAGCAACTTATGCCCTAGTCCTCATCGTGGATAGTCCGATGGAGTCATGGATCCTAGACTCCGGAGCTTAATTTCATTCTACCTCATAGAAAAAGTGTATAAAGAATTACACTGTTGGAGACTTCAAAAAAGTTTATCTCGCTGATGATAAATAATTGGATATTGTGAAAAAGATGATGTGCATATAAAGATGCCAAACCATCGGTATGGAAGCTCAAGAATATTAGACATGTTTCAGATTTAAAGAGGAATCTTATTTCAGTTGGGCAATTAGATACTAAAGAGTACATTACAACCTTTGTTGGTGGGTCTTGGAAGATCATTAAAGGTGCCATGGTGATAGCATAAGGAAGCAAGATGGGTACCCTCTATATAACCAATAATATCAAAGATTTCGTGGTCGCTGCAGAGAAATTAGGGCTATGTATGACCTCAATTGATCTCTAAAGCTAGTTGAAAGGAGGTACTGTATAGAATACTAACCTATATTTTGAAAGTTTATTATTCTATTTTAGATGGATGCATGTTTGGATGTCTTTGTCTCCAAGTGAGAGAATTGTTGGATGGTGGAGCTTAATCCATCCAACAATTGGACAAAATCAATAGCTAAAAAGCCCAGAAAGAAGCCCAAAGCAAAGAACTGGCACAGCCCAAGCACCAGCGGCCTAGGGGCCTAGACCTGTCAACGGGTCGGGTTTGGGTCGGAACCTGAATATCCAGATCCGAACTTGACTTTAGTTATCGGTACCAGACCCAAACCCAAATATCCGACAAGTTTGGCCTGGAAGTACCATATCCGGATCCTAATGGATCCTGGGTATCCAGACCCGATTCTGGGACCTAAAATAGAGAGAGGGAGAGACTAAGAGAGGGAAGACCGAGAGAGGGAGGGTCCGCCGATCTATCACTTACCACACATCGGAGGAGAGGGGGAGGAAGAGACTGAACCAATAAGGGAGAGGGAAGATTCATCGCTCACCAGCCACCGACAAGCGAGATTGAGAGGGAGGGAATCCGGCCATCGTGAGGAAAATCGAGAGAGGAGAACAGAGAGGGAGAGAGGAGATCGAGAGGAAGAGGGAGGGGTTTCACTGTGGGGCCATCAATGCTGCGGCTGTCGTCTGAGCGAGATTGAGAAAGGGAAGAGAAGAAGAGAGGGAGGGGTTCCCATTGTGGGCGAGGAGATCGAGAGAGGAGAGACCGAGAGAGGGAGAGAGGAAATTGAGAGAGGGACAGAGGAAGGTTATTATGGCATCGTTATCGGTTCTCGAGCCAGACGAGCAAGATCGAGAGAGATGGAGAGGAGAGAGAGCAGTTCGACTGCCACGGGAGAATGGAGGGGTGATGAGGAAGAAACCTGAAAGAAGGAAGTAGACTTGAGACGCAAAAAGCGAGAGAGGGAAAGAGAGCAGAGAGGAGAGGGAGGGGTTCCGATTGCTCGCTCGCTGCCCACTAGCAAGCGAGATCGAGAGAGAAAGAGACTATGAGAGAGGGAGAGAGGGATGGGTTCCACCGTGGCATCGTTTGGGTCGCTCGCTAGCCGTTAGCGAGCAAGGTTGAGAGAGGAAGAGAGAGAGAGAGAGGGAAGGCATCCAGTTGTCGATGAGGGAGATCGAGAGAGGGAGAGAGGAGATTTTTTAGTTATTTTTAATATATATATATATTATTCGGATCTCAGGTCTGGATATTAAATATCCAAACCCTACTCGTTTATATTATAGTTTATCGGATCTGGATAAATAGGTCTAATGCTAATACCAGATCCAGACCTATCAAATAAATACCCGAGGATCTTGGGTCTGGATCCGGCCTGTTGACAGCTTTATAGGGGCCTACAATGTGCAGCCCAGCAGGCATGCGAGGGTTCGTGGCCCAAGCGGGTGTAGCCCAGCACAAGCACGTGCAGGTCAGTGCATGCGGTAGTTCGAAATGCATGGTGTACACATGGTTTACCATGCCAGTGTCGATGGGGCGGTCCATGGTAACTGCATGGACTGAATGCGGTCCATAGGCACGGTCCATGCCATTTTCCTTGCATTTTTTGTAGCCTTTGAAAATTTTGTAGATTGCTAAGGGGTCTATGGCAAGAATCACGGTCTTTTGTGCGATCCAACAATGGTGGTGATCCTGAGGCTTGATCGGATAGTTGAGGAGCGATCCAGAGGTGCTCTACACATGATTAGGAGGCCAGGAGCATGATCAGATGGGTGAGGCTTCATTAGGGACTTGATCCAACAACTAAAAATTTGTTTAAGTTTGGATCAAAGTCTTTCTCCAATCTAGGCTTGGATTGAATCAGATTTGGGCCTTTAAATAGGCTTGTGGGCAGCAATAGTCGTGAGCATCAGCAGCAGACCTTTTCCAAGAGAGAAAAAAGTGAGGAAGAGAGAAAGAGAGAGAAGGCTTGGGTGCTTTTCCTGTAAGCAATCCTAGGGTGTCACCAGGTGAGTGAGGTATCTTTAGGAGGAGTTTTTTTCTTCCTATTTAGGGTTGTTCTTACATCCAAAAAAGAGAAAAAAAGAGAGATTTTTCTTATTCTCATCTCTTGTAAATTTTCTGTAACTTCCTATTCTTAGTGAAAATATTATTTTATGCCACCATGGATGTAAAAGCAAGAGACTCTAAACTACATAAATTTTTAATATTTTATGCTTGTATGTTTCATTTTTTTAATTTTCTTCTTTCTCCTGTGACTAGTGGCAGCAAAATATAGGCTTTTAGGGTAGTGGCACAATTATAAGATGCCTCGAAATGCTTCACCTAGCTGGAAGAAAATTATGGTGCAATAGGCTCGATTCAATTCCAATTCATATAGTTAGTGGGTACTAGAATCAAAGTCTATATTATGGAGGCCCTAAAGATTTCTAATACACCTTATTCTTTGTGGCCTACTTTTTGTTGAGAAAAATGCCTTGAGGTTTGGTCCACAATAAGCCTAGAACGAGGTTGAAGACAACAAACCAAATCTAACGAGCCCAAAGCCTAAATGGAGTCCAGATGATGGAGATTTGCATAAGGGAGCAGGCCTAGACTAGCTGGTATAATTCACGAGTCGCTAGAGGTGCCTACGGGCCGGTGCAGGCTGGAGGCGGTGCAGGCTAGGCCCATCAATGAGCTAGCACTAGGCAGTACTGTGCTGGGCTAACCCAAACGTGCACGAGTGCCCATGCACCCCAGGCCCAGCTGGATAGCATGGTCCATGATGGACCGCTCTCTATTGCGGCTCACAGGCCACATATGGACTGGAGCATAATCCGATGACTCTGGAGTGAGTCAGGCAAGATCGGATGGTCCAGATAGAATTCGGACATGATCTGGATATAGTTTAGATGATCGAACAGCTCCGATTTGAGCTGATCATGATCGAATGGTCCAAAAGAATTCTGGGGTTTGATTTGGACTCGATCTCTTAGTGAAACACTATTTTAGGATTTTTAGAAGCTATAAAACTCTGATTGATGAGCCGTTTATTGCATTAGATAGCTGGTGACATCTTGTTAGTATAGAGAGGCTTCCTAAGAAATTTTAAAGAGCTTTTATGCGGGTTTTGAAGCTTATTATTGAGAGATTCTTATACAAGAGTTGAGTGGTGAGTTTCTCTTGTATTTGTTTGGTTTTATTTTTCTCATAGTGAAGTTTGCATGCCCCATAGAGGTATGCTTAAGGCCAATCCATATTTTTATGATGTTTATTTGTTATTCTTTCTTTTTCTTCTTGTATGGTATCAACATTCATTTTTTATCGTTGTTGTGATCTTGGATGGATGATCCATGTTCCATAATTGATAAATCTATCCCAATAAGTGGTATCAGAGCTTGGTTATCATGGATAAGTGGTATCAGACAGTCTAGACAAAGGTGGTGTTGATTGAAATTAGAAAATAGAAAAGACAAGCATAATCAAGATGGAGATCAACTAGTTCAATGGGAAGAGCAATTTCTCCTCATAGCAAGCGAAGGTGAAGGATGCGCTCATCCAACATGGATTGATTGATGCTCTCTTGAATGAGAAAAAGCCAACCACCATAGAGAAGAGGACCTGAGAGTAGCTACAAATGTAGATAGTGAGTATCATCCACATGTACCTGATGGATGAGGTGATGATTGATGTACTTGATGAGATTTTTTCAATGGTGCTGTAGTCAAAGCTCAAGAGATTGTACATGGCTAGGTCTCTCACCAACACTTTCTTTCTCTAGAGGTAGTTCTACCAACTATGGATGGATGAGGGATAGAGCGTGCAGGAGCATCTCAGCCATTTTCAAAAGATTTTCACCAATCTTTTTAATGTAAATGAGAAGTTTGAGGAGAAAATCAGAGCATTGGTCTTGCTAGCATTACTTTTTTCTTTGTATGAGTCCTTGATGACTACTCTTCTAATAGAAAAGAGCACCATCAAGATGAATAAGATCACTATGGTGATTCTTTAGAATAAGATTCTTAGGAGGAAGAACCTAGCTTCAAGCTCAAATGGCGGTAGCTCAGCTTTGATGGTTTCTGAAGGAACAGGTGGCAGTAGATAAAGCAACAAAGGATCATGAGGAGGATGATCCAGGTTCAAGATGAGGGATCCCAATAAGATCAAGTGTTACCAATATGATGAGTTGGGGCATCGTATCAGAGATAGCCCTCAACTTAGAGATCGAACGAGGGTTGCTACAGCGATGGCCAGTAGTGGGTCAGAGGATGATATCTTATAGATATCTAATAAGGTATCTACTTCTTTTCAATAGTAAATTTTAGATTATGTATGCACTCATCATGTTTATTGTAGAAAGGAGCTGTTTAACTTTCTGAAGAGCAGTGAGGGCAATATTCATCTACTAGATGGATCGAGCTGTGCGATTAGAGGCATCATGATGGTTAGCTGGAGGATACATGATGGTGCAGTGAGAAGATTGGGGGAGGTCTGATAGATATCCAATTTCAGACAGAATCTTATCTCACTAAGCAGACTAGATTCAAACGGCTATAAGTGGATAGCTGGTGATGAAATTCTGAAGGTCATGCATGACGATAGAGTTATTCTGGAGGAAAAGAGAGGATGGGAGGATATTAATATATGGTAGGGAGCCTTATGCGAGTTAGAGTTTTAGGAGCTAGAGGGAGCTCAGTGTGAGGTGGTGCTCCAGGTAGAGGTGGATCGGATATAAGATGAGAGACTCGGAAGGATAAGAGGCAACGTCGTAATGTAAAATTTCTATTGCCATAGGAGACTTTTTCGAGCAGATCTTTGATCAAAGTGGACATAGCCCATGATGGAGGTGGGATTGAGCAGCCTAGCTTGACTTCGATATTTGTCCTTCCATAAGACAGTAGGCATGCCCTAGGACGTGGAGGCGAGATAGATCATAGGCTCTCAGAGATAGGTGGAAGCGAAATATTGAGTCAAGGTTAAGATTGTTGAAGAAAATGCCTTGAGATTCAGTCTACAATAAGCCTAGAATAAAGTTCAGGATGATGAATAGAATCCAATAAGCCCAAGAACAATACAGAGTCCAAACGGTAGATATACATATGAGGGAGCAGGTTGAGAGCAGCCGGTATGATCTACGGGCCATCGGAGGGGCCCATAGGTCAGTGCAGGCTGGAGACGGTGCGGGCTAGGCCCATCAACATGCTGGCACTAGGCCAGCAGCACGTTGGGCCGGCCTAGATGCATGCAAGTGCATGCACATGGGCCGTGCAGGCGCCCAAGCCCAGCTAGGTAGTGCAATCGATGATGGACCACCCTCTATCGTGGCTCACAAGCCATGCATGGATCGAGATGCGATCCAATAGTTTTGGAGTGAGCCGATTGAGATTGGATAGCTTAGATAAAATTTAGGCATGATTTGGACATAGTTTGCACAATCGAATGTCTCTAGTTTAAGCCGATCATGATCAAATGGTCTAGAAGGATTCTAGGGTTTGATTTGGACTTGGTCTTCTAGTGAAATACTATTTTAAAATTTTTAGAGGCTATAAAACTTTGATTGACAAGCCATTTATTGCATTGGATAGCTAGTAACGTCTTGATAGTGCATAGAGGCTTCTTGAGAGGTTTTAGAAAATTTTTGTGAGAGTTTTGGGGCTTCTTATCGAAAGATTCTTGTACAATGGTTGAATAATAAATTTCTCTTATATTTTTTTGGTTTTGTTTCTCTCATAGTAAAATTTACACTATCTATGGAGGTAGACTTAAGGCCAATCTACATATTTTTATTATGTTTGTTTGTTGTTCTTTCTTCTTCCTTTACTCGTACAGTATCAACATCTGTTCTAGTCATCGTTGTGATTTTGAATGGATGATCTATATTCCACAATTGAAGGATCTACCCCAACACTTCTATTATCATAGAGGAAGACTTGATGGACAAGCATGTTGCTGATTTTATTTTGCTTATCAGGATTTGGAATAGGAGCCTTCTAACCACCATATTCCTAGCTGAAATGATGTCCATTACAGGCAAAATGATGATATCAGGACTTTGGACTCATCAACTGACCTGGGCATCTAATAGATCCACTCATCTAACTCTCAAGGAGTGATGCAAAACCTCATCACCTGCAACACATCAAGGTATGCATTACCTTTTCACTTCAGTTTGGAAACTATGGGTCCTATGACAGCAAAAACTAGTTGTTCAGTTTTCTGCTGTCTATCATATTAATTTTTCCTACAGTATTTTAGTATCTTTATGAAGCATGCATAAATTAAAAAACTATCGTAATTTTTTTAAAAAAATAGTAATATAGCATCCTAGGAAAAATATAGTCAGTCAATTAGCTAGTCTTCATTGTAACAGTAATGTTTATAAATTGTATTAGTTTCTATGATCTATTTAATTATGGATTACAAGCATTTTGTTAGCTAAGCTTCTCAATGCATGACATCTATTATAAGTAGATTTATAGAAATTGGTGAACTTCTATTGTAGCTTTTCTTTGATATATGGAATAAGGATTGATATACAAAATTTTCTAGGTAGTTTGAAGTCAATTTAATTTTTGTACAATGTGGAACTAACATATTGTAGGATGTCTCACATCCGAGAACATTCATACAAAAATCAGAACACGTCGCAAAAAAATTTTAGATCTAGATTAAGCATTTTAATCTATCTAACATGTATCAAGTAGATCTAATCTACAGGCTAACAGGATCGATCACATGCATTTTAAGATGCTAAAATTTAAATTAGACTTAAATAATTTTTTTTTATCTTTATGCAGGTAGCTATTCATTATAATTGACGATCATGATAATCTGATGAGGTTCCTACAGAGCCACACATGCATCCAGCCTCTACGGATATCCACTCAGGATCGATCTGGATTGCTCCTCCCTTAGATCCATCTTCTCCAAGCTGGATCTTCCAAAAAGTGCTTGATCTATCTCCAATCTAATCTGGATCGATAGATCATCCTTCTTTTATTCTTCTCGAATGTAGATAGGAATCAAATTACCTTAGATCTGATCGGATCTCCTTGGATCTATGCATAGATCTTCCTGGATTTATGCACCCAACACCTTGGGTGTGTGGACCATAGATGCCCCAACACTTGGGCGTGTGCGAGGATGAGAAGAGAAGGAGAAGGTGAGGGATGGCATGAGAGAAAGAGGGCATGAGATTTGGAGTGGCATAGAGATTTTATAATGAATTATTTCATTCATTCAAAATTAAGATTATATCTCAATTTGGTTTAAATAAACCCTAGGATCCGTTGACTTTTTCATGTCTTAAAGTAGAAGGACTCCTTCTTGGTGCCCACTCTCAAATCTCATTCTCTCATAAACTTCCCAGAAAAAGCAGATAAGGGGGTGCCAACTATTGGTGCCCCTTGAGCCCTATCAGATGGGGGCGTGCGCCTCCTCTAAAGTTGCCCTTCTTATCCAACTTCCAGGAAGGCATGTACCCCTTGGAACTTATCTAGAAGAGGAGGTGTGTGCCCCCTCTCACCCTCATTTTTCATGTGCGCACGCAGAAAGGGGGTGCCAACTCTTGGCATCCCTTCTTCTCATCCTTATGATCCAGATACCCAGTAGGAAGAAAAGAAAGGACACTTGCTTTGACTTGATCTAAATCTTATCTAATAGATTGATCAAGTCAAGGAGGATTGAGTTTAACCATGTGCTAGCATGGTGCACCTAAACCCAACAAAATTTCTTAAATCCTAACTTAGCTAGAACTTCATAAGTCCAATAGATCAATCCAAGATCTAATACCTTTGTTATATGACCCCATATGTTCAATTCTTTCTGGTAGTGGGATTCATTGTGATATCCATCAATAATGTCATTGAAATTTCTTTCAATGGACTGGTGGAACTCTTTCCAATTCAACCAATTGAGAATTATTGATTATCAAAATAATTCTCATTGGTCCCATAATTCATCAGTAATACCTAACAGTATGTAGTGGTAACCCAATAAAACTAAAAATGAATCTCTAGATGTAGTTATCGTGTAGTTTGAATCTTTAATCATGAGTCTTGACATGACGTAGGTCAAGAATAACTCATCAAACCTGATCGTCTATGATATGCTAGATTCAATTGACTCAAGTTCATCGTGAAATCTTATGGAAACTCTTTCCATCATTTACCTACCATGGCCATGGATTTAATAACTCAATCTTATAAACTGCATAGGGCCTCTCTTTGTCTACCAAGATCAATAGATTCCATCTTAATTCACATTCTATTTGTATAATAGACCTATTATAGTCAATATACATCGTAAGATACTGAATGGCTAGATAATCGAGTGTTGATGCAATCAATCTACATCAATCCCACTCTGAACAGCTGAGGCACCGCAAGTCAAAAAACTATCCATACAACTATAACTTTTAGTAAGTCACTGACTAGTGGGTAGTCATCCTAGTGACTTCTCATGTTGGTCATACTTAGTACCCTTGATCTCTATCAAGCACCTACACTCTAGCTCTAGTATCCCCATACTATCGATTTGAGACTTGTTTACCTACGAAGAAAAGCGATCCATGCATCAATCTATCTGGATTAGTCACCATCTCCATGACGATCCATTAATCGAGAGCATTTAGAAATTAACCACTAATGACACCCGCCTTGAATTCTCAACTCTTGAGAATATATGTCATCATCTATTAATTCCTCGAATGATTTATGGACATAATTTAAAAATAACATGAATAAAAAATAATCTAAATTTTATTTATTTTAAATTTTTAATTATAAAATTATATCTCTAGAATGTGTATATGTGTCAGCAAATCTGGATTTTAGGGCATATATTTAACAAACTCCTACTTCAATTGACCTAAAGCCAATTGGCCATAAACTTAAGCCTCATCTTCTCAAGATGAGTTTTTTTAGTTTTTTGTTGTCTCAGTGGCTTGATCAATGGGTCAACTATATTTTTTGTGAAGTTAACTCTTTGCATCTCAACAAACTTCTTCTCAAATTGAGGTATTCATGAATCAAATGGAATCATTGCTCGATGTACTTAGATTTTTGGTGAGGCCTCGATTCCTTAGCGAGTGCTATTGCATCGTTATTATCATAGAAGAGTAGAACGACATTTGATGACATCATATCCAACTTTGCAATAAACTTCTTGAATCAGAATCCTTTTAAAGTAGCCTCTGACGTGGCGATGTACTCTATCTCCATAGTAGAATTTGCAATGATCGATTATTTAGAACTTTTCCAACTAACCGCATCACCATTATACAAGAATACAAAATCAGATGTAGACTTTTATCATCAATGTCAAACATAAAGTTGAAGTCCGTATATCACTGTACCCGCAAGTCTCCTCCTCCAAAAATCAAGAAGAGCTCCTTAGTCTTTCTCAAGTACTTAAGGATATTCTTCACAGCTATCCAGTACTCTTCATTTGGATTCGACTGATATTTGCTTATGACACTCATAACAAGAGGATGCAATATCAGGTCGAGTACATAATATAGCCTACATGAGACTCTCTATAGCAGAGCATAAGGAATCTTGCTCATATGCTGTATCTCCTCAAGTGTGCTAAGGCACATCTTTTTGGAGAAATGAACTCCATGCCTGAAGGATAACAGACCCCTCTTAAAGTTTTCTATACCGATCTATTTTAGCACTTTCTCTATGTACAGCTGCTATGAAAGATCAAGCATCCTTTTAGATTATCTCTATAGATCTTTATTCCCAGAATGTAGGATGCTTCTCTAACGTCTTTCATGGAGAACTCTTTAGACAACCATAACTTAATAGAAGTCATCATGAAAATATCATTCCCAATTAGGAGGATATCGTCTACGTACAATACAAGGAATGTGACAGCCCTCCTACTAACCTTCTTGAAAATATATGGTTTCTCCTCATTTTTTGATGAAACCAAATATTTTAATTGCATCATTAAAATGAGTATTCCAACTTTAAGATGATTGCTTTAGTCCATAAATGGATCTTTGCAGCTTGCAAACCTTGTGATCTTCATCATTAGATGAAAATCCAAAAGCTGCTCCATATATATATATCTTCCTTAAAATATCCATTCAAGAAGGTAGTTTTTACATTCATCTACCATATTTCATTGTCATGAGCCATTGCAATAGTAAGTAATGTCCGAATGGACTTCAGTATGACTACTAGTGAAAATGTATTCTGATAGTTAACACTTTCACGCCGACCATAACTTTTAGCCACAAGCCTTGCTTTAAATATCTCCATCTTTCCATCCAAATCAATATTTCTCTTAAAGATCCATTTACATCCAATAGGAACTATTTCTATTGGTGGATCTATTAAGGTCCAGGCCTGGTTGGTGTGCATTGAGTTAATCTCTAACCTCATCGCTTCTAATGATTTCTCGGAGTTGATGTCTGACATCATCTTGTTATAGGTTTTAGGATTATCTCCATAGTCCATATCACCCATGAGTAATATTTTTTCTACATCCACTATCAGCATACCCATGTATCTTTCAGGAGAATGGATGATCCTACTAAATCTATGAAGTGGAATGGGTTCCACAGGCTCTATAACTCGTTGCTCTTCATAGCCACTCTTTTTGAGCTGAATATTCCTCCCACTACCTCCATCCTAGATAAAATCTCTTTTCAAGAATTTGGCATGTCGGCTCACAATCATATTGTGATCTTTCGAAAAGTAAAAAGAGTGCCCCAAAGACTCTTTTGGATATCCTATAAAATGAGCTCTTATAGATCTAGCCTGTAACTTGTCTGCTTATTATTGTTTGACATAGGCTGGACATCCCCAAATTCTGAGATAACCAAAATTTGGCTTCTTACCATATCATATCTCATATTATATGGTAGAAATGAATTTAGAGAAAATCTAATTAATTAAATAATAAGTAGTCATTAAGATGTATCCCCAAAGAAATAAAAAAAGATCGGTGAAGCTCATCATGGATCGAATAATATTCAATAGGGTTTGATTTTTTCATTCTAAAATCTCATTGAGCTGAGGAATTCTAGGTGGAGTCCATTAAGAGACTATGCCATTTTTCTTAAGATAAATGAAAAAAATTTTACTTAGGTATTCTCCTCCTCGATGCGATCAAAGCATCTTAAATGATTTTTCAGTTTGCTTCTCTACCTCATATTTGAATTTCTTCAAATTTTCAAAAGCTTCAGATTTATATTCTATAGAAAATACATATCCGTACCATAAAAAATCATCGATAAAAATGATGAAGTAGAGATAACCTCCTTTGACTGGCACATCAAATAGGTTACACATATCGGTATGTACCAGAGCCAGTACCTCAATGGTTCTTTCCCCATGTCCTATAAAGGATAACTTGATTATTTTTTCTTGAAGGCAGGACTCACAGACTGGATATGACTTATCAGAGAATGAGTCTAAAAGACCATCTTTCACCAGTTTGTTAATCCTTTCTTCTCCGATATAACCTAGCCTAAGATGCCACATATAGTTTAGGTTAATCTCATCTTTGGATCTCATAGATCCAACAACACTCATTATTTGCTCAGATAAATTAACTGATTCATTTGCATCGATATGCAAATCATAGAGACTATTGATTAAGTGACTATGTCAAACCAATTTATTTTCAAAATAAATGGTATAATAGTTCTTATTGAAACTAACTTCATAATTATCCTATGCTAAGCATGAAATAGAAATCAAATTTTTGCTAATATTAGGTATGCAGTAATAGTTCCTAAGTTCTAGACAAAAATTAGATGATAGTCAAAGAGGATAAGTTCGTACAGTCATAGCTGCAACTCTTGCTCCGTTGCCTACTTATAGGATCATCTCTTCTAGCCTCTATCTTCTACATTTCTTAGGATCCTGCATTGAAGTATATAAGTGTACACTAGAACCAGAGTCTATAACCCTACTAATAGTAGAAGAAACTATAAGGTTAATCTCGATCACGAGCACACTACAAAAATCTAAACTATTAGCGATGATGAAATACCATCGCTAATAATCCTTCGATCATCGCTAATAGATCCACCATCGCTAATACTACCGTAAAAGCCAATTTAAAAAATCTTTATCGCTAATTATCACTATTAGTGATAGCAAAAAAAGTCATCGCTAATAACATATTAGCGATAGCTTTAGAGATGAAATAATTCCATCACTAATTATTTTAATATAAAATTTCTAAAAAAATTAAAAAATATTAGCAAGGGCACTTTAATGGGTAATACCATTGCTAATGATTATTAGCAATCAATCTTACCATCGCTAATGCCATCTCTAATTTTTTAATTTTTAAATAAAATAAAAAATTATTTTAAAAAATATTAGCAATGGTAATTTGATCTCTAATGCTGTCGCTAATAGTTATTAACGATGGTAACTACCATCACTAATATCGACGCTAATAGTTATTTTTATTTTTTTAAAAATATAATAATAATATTTTTTAAATCTATTTTAATTAATCATAATAAATTATAATTTCTAATATCTATTATAATTAAAATCTAAAGATAATATATTAATCATAAATTAAAAACTAATTATATTATATTAAAAATAAAAATTATATTTTTTTACAAATAATATCAAAAAAATATAATACATAAAAAAAATCAAGTTCGATCTTAATTGTCATCCACCTCCTCCTCTCCAGTAGTTCGTGGATGAGAGCTGGATATCCCAGCATTCTATAATGAAAAAAATAAAATAATATTAATAAGTTTCGATATGGAGATGTATTTTTCAATACAGAGGCATATATTTTGATATACTCTTTTAATTTTTGAATAGATTATTTTTATATATTTTATTCGATGATACGGAGCTATAGACACCTCCGACCCATCGATTGAATAGTTAGATTGAATTTTTAGCCTCTAAATCCTCTTTTCAGACTCAAACCTAAATATACAAAGCTTCTAAAAATAAAAACTTAAAATAATTAAAAAAATTTAATAATATAATTATCTGATGTAATGGCTGGGATGATAAGTCCAACTGGTCACACAGCTGCAGGTCTTGGAGAAGCTCTACGACTTTATCACAGATGGCATCTAGGAGGCTCTAAGGTTGCTGGCTTAGAAGCTTCTACACGACCTCCTCCACGTGTGCATCACTCCAAATCTGAAATATCGAGACCTATGAAGATGCTGAAGGATATTAAGGTGGTGGAGGGTTGAAGCTATGATTGAATCCTATGACCCAGCTCCTACTCATCCCTCCAGTGGTGCTGAGCCATCCCTCAAGGTCAAGGAGGGTTGAGAAGGCAGGTCATCACTGTACCTCTTAGCAACGTACGTCACATAACACGTCTGCACAATTCAAAAATATATTAGTTATAATATAAAAATTAGATCCTATAACAACTTAATTAGTAAATAAAGTTTAAAGTTACTACAATCTATTATGACGTAGAATCTAAATAGTCACTAGTCCTCCTAAACTGGTGTATGGCCAGCCATAACTATAGCTGGTTTGATGGATGACCCAGCAACCATATCTATAATAAGTAAATAATAAAATTAAATTAATTAAAATATATATATATGAGTTTTTATAGTTCTAGTAAAGAGTTTTGGTATTGATTTCTTATTAGTCTATCAGCCACAACATGTATGCCGGTCGAATTGCTCATATGCCTGATTAGATTTCGTTGGGCGGTCCGATTCTATTGGGCCTTTTATTATGTACTGGAGTACTCCTCGTTGCTTCACTGGTCATAGAGGGCCTGCCATATGTTCGCCCGTATCTAGTGATCCATGAAAGACCTCTAATCCAATAGTGATTGGGAAATGGAGTGCTGGATGGCGAACCGCCTGAGGCTATAGAGGCCATCTCGAAGCCTCCGTGTGGCCATCTCCTCGAAGATTTGATGGTCAGCCTCCTCATGCTAGAAAATTTTGAATCAATGGTATTCCTATAAGATAGAAACAAGCGTGTATTTATATATAATTAAAATATCAATATATCAAAAATTTAAAAATTAAACTAGTTTTGACTTACTAGAAACATCTTTTAGGCTATATCATGAGCTTTCGACGGCCTACTAGAAAACTCGTTCACTGACCCCATCATCAAGTATCGAATGATGCCGGTAATAACATGAGACACTCCAAACTCTCTAAACGTGCTATAAAATTGATTTTGAAAAATACATATTAATTCTAAAATTACTAAATTCTAAATATATTAATTAAAATTATAGTACTTACAAGCGGCTCTGAACATGGATGAGGAATCTATTCTCCAATCGAGTCGGAGGTGCCATGAATCGGGTGGGTCCTCGACAATGACTCTGTGTCTGTGAGCTGATCGCTATTGCATGTGACTGTGGGATCACTGGTGATCGACATCCTGTCATCCAAATCTGAGCATAAAATATCTAATATAAAAAATATTATATTAGTTAGCGAAGGATAAAATAACAATATCTAAAATGTTAGAGTTTAATTATCATCTGGTATGAGATGTGCAGAACTATGCGAGCTGGCCGCATGATCACTCTCTCCTCAAAAACTCTATCCTTAGCTGGAATGGCTCTGATCTCTAGAAGACATAATGTATAATCTTTGAAAAAAAAATAAAAACCAAAGTAAGCAGATGACCTAAAAATTAGTTCAAACAAAATATCTATCAAAACATAACAAGACGATCAAAATTTAACTCACGTATAACAAAGATTATTAGTTAGCATCTACAATGTATCAGCAGAAAAATAATTCTCATCCAGCAATATATAATAATATGTTGGTCTGCTAGTCCCCTAGTTTAGGCACTGTCTAATTCTCATCTAGCAGTACATGATAATCTTAGTACATAAAAATATGAAGATGGCTCAGATCTGCCATTAGAAAAAAAGGCAGTGCATGTTTCTCTACACCTTTAACCATGAGGTGGCTGCAAGTGGTTGTTTGCGATGTAACAAACCATCCATGCTTGCCCTGCATTGCAAGTTCCTCTGCATCTTTAACTATGAGATGGCTACAAGTGATTGTCTACAATGTAACAAACCATCCAAGCTTGACCATACAATAACAAGAATAGGCTCGTTGTCTTTATAAGAGATGTGTCAATATAGAAATGCTTGATAGTAATACAATAGTTATCCATTCATATAGGAGTGGATTTATGCCAAACTACAAGCATTGGTACCTACATAGGAAGACGTGGGAGATAATATACATGGATGGGAAGCTCTACTTGTCCAATACATTTGCTAATGTACAAGAGCTTAATAGTGACAGGCTCGAGCATATGATTAGCATATTTGATGGATTTAATCTGGTTATCAGTGAAAGCCCATGTAATAATCTTTCAACTAGCAACCACCATAGCCAAGATGGACTATAGGGGTTGCTATGGTTATAGCTTTGCTTAGATTCTAGGAGGTAGCAATCGTATAGAAGGTAAACATGACTATAACCATAGCAACTCTATTTCCATCATGATTATAATGGTTGCAATCTAAAAGATTATTATATGGACATCCACCAATAACCAGATCAAACACCAAATATGTTAATCACCTGGTCAAGCCTATCACCATTAAGCTCTTGTACATTAGCAAGGTCTTGGACAAGTAGAGCCTCCGAAGTCCTAGCAATTATCTCCCATATCTCGATCCTTATATAGACACCAACACTTATAGTTTGGCATAAATCTGTTATGGTATCAACTCGCTCTGATACTAATCTATTGAGATATCAGCTACTCTGATATTGCTTGTTAAGCATCTAATACCAAATTATTATGGTAGAAAGAAGAAAGAAATAAAGTAAGAAAATAATTAAGTACGTGGATCAGCCTAAAGGCTCTCCTCCACGGGGCATGCAAAGCTTCACTATGAAAAAAAAAAGGTACAAGAAGAGAACACCCACTCTCAACTCACCATACATAAATCTCTCTTAACTAGAAGCTACTCTCACAAAAGCTCTCTAAGAATTCCAAGAAGACCCTCAAAAGCTACAAGATACTCTGTCCTCACAGCCTCCTTGTAGGATGCTATGCACCTGTTGCTTCTCTCTCTTGCAGGTTGCACGTATTCGATGCTTTGCCAAGCTCCTCTCGATGACTGCTTGAGCATCTCTACGTATCTCTCATACTACACGCACCACCCTCACTGCTCCACAGTACCCAGTCCTTTAAATAGGATGAGAATCCTCTTCTCAGCAGTTTATAGGAGTCCTAACAGGATTCGTTCTCCTAATATGAGTCGAACATGTCCTTGATGGAGTCTTGAAATATTTTTCGATCTTCAAATCATGACTGCAATCTTTCTTGATTACTGGATCCTGTGGTCCATGCGCAACTCTCATAGATCCCTTGGATTAATCATAATTCGAGTCCAAACAAAAAAACACCATCGTATTCTATTCGCTTCCATCGAGCCAGCTCGATCAAGGATCGAGCTCGCTCGACTGCATCTCGCACGAACTCCTATTTCTGTCTATCTGAGAGAGCCGATTTGGCTGTGATTTAAGCCAGCTCGATCTCAATCCAAGCTGACTCGATCACGTATCAGAGTTGGCCCGACTATTATATTGAAAACTAATCCTTTTCTTACTATGGATCAAATTCAAGGCATCAAATTCTAACAATCTCCACCTTGACTCGACATTCAGCCTCTATCTGACTTTGAGAGCTTGTGATCTATCTCGCCCCCATGTCCTGGGGCATGCCTACTGATCATAGATGGACAAACATGGAAGTCGAGCCAGACCGCTCGATCCCACCTTCGTCAATTGCTGTGATTCTTCTAATCTGAGACCTGCTCGAGATAGCCTCCTATGGCAATAGAAACTTTACTCTGCGATGTCACCTCTCATCCTCCCCAGTCTCCCATCTCATGCCCAATCCATCTCCACTTGGAGCTCCACCTCACACTGGACTCTCTCTAGCTTTTGAAGCTTCACCTTACACTAAGTTTTCTGTTAGATAGTAATGTCCTATTATCTTCTTTTTTCTCTTCAATATCATCCTATCGCCGTGCATGATCTTTAGGATTCCATCACTAGCTACCTACTTGTAGCTATTTGAATCCAATCTGCTCAGTGAGATAAGATTCTACCTAAAATTGGATATGTATCAGACCTCTGCTAATTTCCTCACTACACCATCATATATTCTCCAGCTGATCGTCTTGATGCCTCTGATCGCGCAGCTCAATCCATCCGATAGATAAGCAGTGCCCTCACTATTCTCTAGAAAGTCAAACCGCTCTTTTCTGCAATAAACATGATATGTGCATGCAAAATCTAAAATCCACTATTGGAAAAAAACTAGATACCTCATCAGATATCTTCAGGACATCATCCTTTGACTCGCTACTGGCCGTCGCTGCAGTAGCCCTCGTCCGATCGTTAAGTTATGGGTAATTCTTGACTCGATGTCCCAACTCATCGCATCTGTAGCATCTGATTTTACTAGGATCCTCATCTTGGACCTGGATCATCCTCCTCACGATCCTCTGCCATTTCATCTACTGCCTCCTGCTCCTCCAAAAGCCACCAAAGCTGAGCTACCATCATCTGAGCTCAAAGCTGGATTCTTCCTTCTAAGAATCTCGTTCTAGAGTATCGCTGTAGTGACCTCATCCATTTTGATGGTGCTCTTTTCTACTAGAAGAGCAGTCATCAAGAACTCATACGAAGGGGAGTGATGCTAGCAAGACCAACGCCCTAGTCTTCTCCTTAATTATTTTACCAATGTTGAGGAGGTTGGTGAGGATCTTCTGAAAGTTGAAAAGATGCTCCCGCATGCTCTAGCCTTCATCCATCAGTAGTTAGTAGAACTGCCTCCAAAAAAATAGCATGTTGGTGAGCGACTTCACCATGTACAACTTCTTAAGCTTTGACCACAATGCCATCGAAAAAATCTCGATAAGTACATGGATCACCACATCATCCGCTATGTACAAGCAGATCATGCTCATCGCTTGCATCTGGATCTACTTTTAATCCTTCACTTCTATGATGGCCGGCATCTCCTCGTATAAGAGAGCGTCGATCAACCTAAGTTGGATGAGGACATTCTCTACTCTTGCTTGTCACAAGAAGAAATTATTCTTTCCATCAAACCTATTAATCTTCATCTTGATTGTGCTTATCTTTTCTATATTCTTCAATCTTTAACACCACTGCTGCAATCTGCGCTCTATTACTATCTGGCTCTGATACCAATTATTATGGTATCAACTCATTCTGAAATCAATCGTTGGGATATCAGCTACTCTAATACTGCTTGTTAAAGATCTAGTACCAAATTATTATGGTAGAAAGAAGAAAAAATAAAATAAAAAAATAATCAAGTACATGCATCAATTTAAAGGCTCGCCTCCATGGGACATGCAAAGCTTCACTATGAAAAAAAAATAGGTACAAGAGGAGAAGACCCACTCTTAACTCATCATACACAAATCTCTCTTAACTAGAAGCTATCCTCATAAAAGCTCTTTAAGAATCCCAAGAAGATCCTCAAAAGCTACAAGATGCTCTGCCTTCACAACCTTCTTGCCAGATGCTATGCATCTATTGTTTCTCTCTCTCGCAGGCTGCACATACTCGACACTCTATCAAGCTTCTTTCGACCGCTGTCTGAGCCTCTCTACATGCCTCTCACACCACACACGCCACCCCCACTGCTCCACAATACCTCAGCCCTTTAAATAGGATGAGAATCCTCTTCTCAGCAGTTTACAGGAGTCTTAATAGGACTTGTTCTCCTAATATGAGTCGAACATATCCTTGATGGAGTTTTGAAATATTTTTCAACCTTCAAATCATGACCGTAATCCTTCATGGCCACTGGATCCTGTGGTCCACGTGCAACTCCTATAAATTCCTTAAATTAATCATAATCTATCCAAACAGAAAAATTTTATCATGTTCTGTTCGCCTCTGTCGAGCTAGCTCGATCAGGGGTTGAGTTAGCTTGGCTGCATCTCGTCCAAACTTCTATTTCTATCTACCTAAGAGAGTCGGTTTGGTTGTGGTTCGAGCCAGCTTGATCTCAATCCGAGCCAGCTCGACCGCATATCAGAGTCGATCTGACCATTATACTGAAAACTGATTCTCTTCTTGCTATGGATCGAATTCAAGGCATCAAATCCTAACAAAATCCACTCCTATATAAATGTTCAACCATTCTATCTCTATCAAATATTTCTTTATTGACACATTTCTTACAAGGACAACGAGCCCATTCTTGAATTAAGAGTGCAGCATTTCCTAAAGTATAATCACAAAAGTAAAGAACATCATTGCAAATATGAATGGTTTGCAATACTATCCAAATCTTTTTTTGATTCAAGTGCTTTGCATGCCGAGATCGGAGCATGTAGGGCACGTCTTGGCCCCATATTTGCAATGCTACATGAACCTTCTCTCGGTTCGAGCACTCTATATGCCGTGTGATAAGTACCATAAATTTATCAATAAAAATATTAATTTATTAATTAATTTATATTAATTTTTAAAAATTATTAATTAATTGATGCATATTTTTAAGAAATTCATATTTTTATTAATTAAAAAAATTAATTAAAAAATAATAAAATTAAAAAACTAAATTTTATTATCAATAGAAAGAGCTTATTTTTTTAATCATAATAAAATAAGTTTGAGGCAAAATGGAGCTAAAACGAAGAAGATATGAATTTTTAAAGAAATAAAATAAATAAAAATTAAATAAAAAAGAAAAATGGCTCAGTCGGCTCTGTAAGCTAAGCCAGCCATGTTAGTCGACTCAGCCATGAAAGCCATTAGTCGGTCCATGATCCAAGCATGGACCGTCAGCTCAGCAGAAATTGATGAATCATGGAGTGACATGTGGTGGACCTAGATCCTTAAAGGTTCACAAAAAATCTATCGTGGCTCACAAGGCATTTTGAACTTTTCACTCGACGATAGGAGGCACTGATTGGTTACGGTACATTGCAGCCGGTTCACGCGGTCCATGGGAATAGTAAAGGTGCGATCGAATGGATCCGATTGATTGCGGTCAAGATCGGATGGCGATGGTTATTTTCGGATTTGATTCGAATTCCATCAGCGATCTAGCACGATCCGATAGATAGAAAACCAGTCGGTGAAGATCCAACGGTCCAGAAAGCTTCCAACTTGATTAAAACATCCAGAACTCGATCTGACGGCTAGATTTTCTCTTAATTAACACAATCGAACGGCCAGAATTTAATCCGACCAAGTTTGGGCCGATATGCATCCGATTTTGATGATTTTTGGTTTATTGGATTTCTATTAAACGGCCAAATTTTATCCAGAGTAGCAGAATTCAATCAAAATTCCTTTTAATCTAATTTTTACTCAAATTTCTCCATATTTTGATGATCAAAAAGCTCATTAGTCCCACATTGCCTACAAGAAAACTCTCCAACCCTCCTAGCCCTATAAATAAGACCCTAGGCCTCTAGAGTTCATTGTCTTCGATCAAGGTGAAGCTTTGGTATAGGATAGAGCCATGTTTTGGATTAGAGGCTACTTCAAAATAACGAGTGCCGAGAAGAAGAGCTGGGCTTCTACATCATCTTTCTGCCAATGCCGATCCAAGATCAGATATCAGCCTTTTTTTTTTTTTTTTTTTTTATATATTTAAATTATAAATTTTTTAATTAATATAATATTTATTTTTATGCTCTTTAATTTCATGCTCTTTATTGTAATTTAATTTTTATATTTTAATTATTATTTTTTATTTTATTACAAGTAGATGCTAAGATCTAACTAGTAGATCTTAGTACCAAGTTTAAATTTCTGCATCTTTTAATTTTTGCTTTTTATTTTTTAACTCTACTTTTGATTTCAAAACTCTTTTTTTTCTTTTTTTTTTAAAAATCAAAGATTTTAAATCTAAAAATAGTACCTTTTTCTATGGATTCGACCTGACTCACTGCTATCTACGTATTTTTAATTATTTTAAGAAGTTGGATTAAACTAATAAATACGATATCTTAACGACAACATCGCATTCCTATCAAGTTTTTGGTACCATTATCGAAGAAGGAACGGACATTAAATTTTTGATCTCTTTGATTTTTTATAAATTAATTATATATTTTTTTAATATTGCTTACTAATTTTTTATTGATTTATTTTATAAAAAAAAAAAAGAAGAGAAAAGAAAGAAAGCATCTAATTTTGGTGAGATCAATCCTTACCCTAGTCCTCTTTTCTTTTTATTATTTATTTTATTTTTAAATTAAGTTAAAAAAATATTCACTTAAATCTAATTAAAAATCTCATGACAAGATTAGAAATTCTAATCACTTAGAGCATGCATCATATCAGTTTTATTTTTATTTTCTGATGATTGCTGGAGGCAAGGTAAGCCTTTCAAAATTCAATTAGTTGCATGCATCTAGTTTAAATTGCATAGAACCCTTTGATTAAAATTTTTTTTTGTGCATATTCATATTAAACCAAATTAAGGGCAACACCCAATTAAACAAGATAAGGTGGAGATTTGATCATCTTTTCTTGGCCCATAAACAATCAACTAGCATCCTGCATTGACCTAAGTCTTTAATTTTAAAGTCAATTAGACATCAGCCCTAGGAGCTCGAGCTCAATAAGATAAGAAATCCTAAGAGTTGAATCAGGTTAGGGTTAGTCAATTTGATTGGTGTCTAGAAAAGTGGTTCAGAAACGACTGGATCCAAAGGAAGGTGGTTTCTAATTAATTCCGTTAGCTTATCTGGCCAAGCATAATTGGTGTCTAAGACAAGCAATGGAGGGACTCCCATCGACCTTACACTTACCTGGTCAGTTGATTGGCTATCCTACACTTGGAGTGCTCAAAGACTGACTTGGAATAGTTAGGAGCTGTCTAGGTCTAGGCTGATCTTAGGTTAGGATAAATTTATTTGAAACTTGTTTAAAAATAAAAATTTTTACTTTAGGTATTTTCAATCTCTATTACCCTGACATAAGATTGCTCTGGCATAACGGAAAGTTATGTTACATGGTTGTCCTAGGATATGAAAAGGTTGTATTAACTTAGAACTTTAAAAAAAGAGTTTAAAAAATAAAATAAAATAAAAAAGGTTGAGGATATTGAGAATATAGTGAATTCTCCAACATCCGTGTGGAGAAGGATTTTAGGTCGACTAGTCAAAATGGATTTAGTTCCTATTTCAGATTCTACAACCTCAACATCCACAATGGATTTAGCAAATCAACCTCAGCCTCAAATCCTTAAGGACTTATATTATCCAGTTGGTTCCGTCTAACCCTCTTGCATCAGGTTGCCCCAACCCATAGCAAACAACTTTGAAATTAAACCTCAAATCATTAACATGCTTCCAAAATTCATGAAAATAGAGGATGCATATATATTCATTAGAAAATTTGAAGAGGTTTGTGCAATCATGAAACTACAACAATTATTAGAGGATGAAATCAAACTGAGATTAATTAATTTTGCCCTTAAGGATAATACCAAAAAGTGGCTTTATAGTCTTCCAAATCAATCTATCACGATCTGGAAGGACTTTATGAGAATATTTTTTAAAAAATATTTTTCTCATCATAAAATAGCTAGAGTTAGAAATGAAATAAACCAATTCTATCAACTAGCTAGTGAATCATTTTGGAAATACTTCGACCGATTCAAGAACCTCTTGACCCAATGCCCACACTATGGAATAGAAACTTGGAGGCTATGCCAAATAATTTATGAAGGATTAGATTCAAATTTCTCAACAATGCTAGAGTCCATGTGCCAGGGATAATTTATGTACAAAGAACCAAATGAAGCCTGACAATTTTTAGAAAACCTAGCCGAGAAAAGTTTACAATGGAAAATAACTAAGAAACTAAAAAAATCCACACCTTCAAGAGGTGGAATTTACGAAATTCAAACCTCCCTAGCTGCAGAAACCCAAATTGCAACTTTGACATATAGGTTAGAGGCCTTAAAACTTCAGAGACCAGTCAGTATGAATCAAGTGTCTGCATCCATGTGCAATGGGTGCAATGCACCAAACCATGTCCTTGAGGAATGTCCCCTCCCAATGAATCAATTAGATAATAGATGTGCACAAGTGAATGCCACATATCAGAGACCATTGAACAATCCCTATGCACCACTTATAACCTAGGTTATCCAAATTTTTCATGGTCACAAAATCCAAATGTAGACAAGCCAAGTTTCAATCAGCAGAACCCAAGGCCTAATCTTATGATAAACACCCCACCACCATAAGGCTTTAATATTAATGAAAAGAAATTTAGCTCTTTAGAGAAAAGCTTGGAAGCCCTAGCCAAATCTAATGCTGACACCAATGCCACCTTAAGCAATTTCATGCAAACCATGGGCTAAATTCTGAATTCAAATTCTCAGGCCATAGCCCGCTTGAAAATGCAAGTGGATCAGCTAGCATCTACCATAAGTGAACGTGAACGAGGTAGGCTACCTAGCCAACCTGAGCCCAACCCAAAGAATCAGGTTAATCAAGTTAATGCTATTCATTCCTTGAGATCAGGAAAATAAATGGATAATAAGGTAAATACACTTGACACTAGAGAAGACTTGAGTGCTGAGTCTGTTAAGCCTTCCACTGAATCATTCATAGAAATGACTAAACCATCACCCGAGTCATCAAAAGAAAAGGCACCCAAAGTAGAGTTGAAATTCCTTCCTGAGCACCTCAAGTATCTATATTTAGGTCTAGAAAAAACCTTGTCTGTAATTATTGCATCAGACCTAAATCCTAACTAAGAGAAGAAATTATTAGTGGTCTAAAGAGAAAACTAAGAAGTAATAGGCTGGACCATGGCAGACATTAAAAGACTAAGCCCTTCCATAATTCAACACAGGATACACCTAGAGGAACAGGTTAGTACTAAGACTAACCACATAGAAGAACCTGAGCCAGGAATTAGTACTGATGCTAGTTCCAGTTTAAATGAGATAGACATAGGAAAAAAGAGAATAGATGATTTATCCGAGACTTATAAACCTAATGTCATGTTTTCTTCAATCCTAGAAGTCGGTTCTTCTTACAAAAATCAAGAGGCATATAATGAAGAGTCAATGAAGTTATTTAAACAAGATCATATTAATTTACCTCTAGAATTAAAATCACCTTTAGTCATCCTTCCGGCATCCATTGAATCAAACTTAACTCCTAATACAAAAACTCAATTCATGAGCATTTTAGAAGAACAAATAGGAGCAATTCTTAATAAACATGGGTATGAGAATGGGATCACAAATTATGTTCCCTTAATTAACAATGAATATATCAATAATGGGATTATAAATTAATTTTCTAAGATTGGCAATCCAAAATCATTGAAATTTATCAATCCAATATTCGATACAGGATAGTAAGCTGCATTGTGTCTGGCTGAAAATGGTAAACTTAGTGCTTGTTGGAAGGCAATCCAACATTTAGTTTTCTTTAGTTTAATTTATCTTTTCAGATAATTTTTTTTGAATAAGCTGGAGGGAGAGTTTAAATTTTCAAAGGCATGTGCTGGACCAAAAATATAGTCAGATGTATTCTTTCATGTTCTTTATTATATCCTTTATTTTTTCTTCATCATTGAGGACAATGTCGATTAAGTTGGAAGGAAGAAAAATAAAAATTTTAAAAATTTTTAAGTTCTCAAAAAAGTTAGTATTTAGTATTTAGACACCTGATTATGCTTAAGAATTAAATTAAACTAAGTATTTTTTTAAAAAAAATTAATATATAGATTAGAGAATCTATGAGATATTGAGGAATCAAGTATTAAGAAAATTCAATAAAAAATTAAGTCTAGAACATAAAAAAAAATTTCTTGGAGCATTTTTAATTGTTTCTACTAGCATCAAAAAAAAGTCTACTTTTTATAGGCTTGTATAGGATAACTATATATTTTTTCATATAAAAAAAATTATTTTAATAAAATAGTTTTCAAGTACTTCTCACTAAGTAATCGGACCTCTTTGCCTAAGCAAGCATTGAGTTTCGCATCAAAAGGTGGGAAAGATAAAGAAGCTCATTGTAAAGTTAGTCTTAACTCGTAGCCTGTTTGATTCGAGCTAGTAAGCCCGAGGGGTATTCTATACCTAGTGCCCTAAAATCAATTGGTTTGGGAGTCATTGGCCCAAGACTCGCTATATGGATCAATTAGAAAGCTTAAGGGATTAAGACACTCAATAGTGGTACAATATTAATAAAAAGAAATATTAATTTTTCATCGAGTAATCAGATCTCATTGCCTAAGTAAGCAATGATATTCGCATCAAAAAGTGGACAATGTAAAAATAAAAATCAATAAATGAAGGGCGAAAGTAGCAATACACTTGCCTATATAAAAGTTTAGACAATTCAAAGATAAAGATAGGATAATTTAGAAAAAGTTTAAAAAAATTTAATATTTTTTACTTAATTTTTTTATTGATAAGCATTAATATCCCAATGATATGTCTCACTTAAGCTCTACTGAATATCAATAGCCATTTTGAAAACTACTTAGATAAAATTCAAAACTCTAAAGTTAAAAGATATTTAAAATTAAATTTTTTCTTTACTCGAGGATGAGCAAACCTTAAGTTGGGGGGTGTGATAAGTATCATAAATTCATCAATAAAAATATTAATTTATCAATTAATTCATATTAATTTTTAAGAATTATTAATTAATTGATACATATTTTTAAGAAATTTATATTTTTATTAATTAAAAAAATAATTAAAAAATAATAAAATTAAAAAATTAAATTTTATTATTAATAGAAAGAGCTTATTTTTTTATCATAATGAAATAAGTTTGAAATAAAATAGAGCTAAAACGAAGAAAATATGAATTTCTAAAGAAATAAAATAAATAAAAATTAAATTTAAAAAATGGCTCAGCTGGCTCCACAAGCCAAGCCAGTCATATTAGCCGACTCAGCTGTAGAAGCCATCAGTCGGTCCATGATCCAGACGTGGACCGTTAGCTCAATAGAAATCGATAAATCACGGAGCGACATGTGGTGGACCTAGATCTTTAAAAGTTCATAGAAAATCTATCATGGCTCATAGGGCATTTTGGACTTTTCACTCGATGATAGAAGGTGCTGATTGGTTGCGGTGTATGGTGCAGCTGGTCCACATGGTCCATGGGAATAGTAAAGGCACGATCGGACGGATCTAATTAATTGCGGTCAAGATCGGATAGTGGTGGTTTTTTTCGGATTTGATTCGAATTCCATCAGCGATCTGATGCGATCCAACAACCAAAAAATCAGTCGATGAAGATCCAACGGTCCAAGAAGCTCCCGACTTGATTAAAACATCCAGAACTCAATCCGATGGCCAGATTTTCTCCTGATTAATGCAATCAGATGGCCAGAATTTAATCCAACCTGATCTGGGCCGATACGCATCCGATTTTGATGATTTTTGATTCTTTGGATTTCTATTGAATGGCTAGATTTCATTCAGAGTAGCAGAATTCAATCAGAACTCCTTTTAATCCAATTTTTCACTTAGATTTCTTCATATTTTTATGATCAAAGAGTTTCTTAGTCCCACATTGCCTAGAAGAAAATTCTTCAGCCCTCCTAGCTCTATAAATAAGACCCCAGGCCTTCAGAGTTTATTATCTTCGATCAAGATGAAGCTTTGGTATAGGGTAGAGTCATGTTTTAGATCAGAGGCTGCTTTAAAGTAACGGATGCCGAGAAGAAGAGCTGGGCTTCTACATCATCTTTCTGCCAATGCCAATCCAAGATCAGAGATTAGTCTATTTTATTTTTTTATATATTTAAATTATAAAATTTTTAATTAATATAATATTTATTTTTATACTCTTTAATTTCATATTTTTTATTATAATATAATTTTTATATTTTAATTATTATTTTTTATTTTATTGCAAGTAAATGCTAAGATCTAACTAGTAGATCTTAGTACCAAGCTTAAATTTCTGCATCTTTTATTTTTTATTTTTTATTTTTTGACTCCACTTTTATTTTTAAAACTCTTTTTTTAAAAAAAAAAAATAAAAATTTTAAATCTAAAAATATTATCTTTCCTATGGATTCGACCCGACTCACTGCTATCTACGTATTTTTAATTATTTTAAGAAGTTAAATTAAACTGATAGACATGATATCTTAACGACAACATTGCATTCCTATCATCGAGACCAAAGCATGCAGGGCATGTCTCGATCCTATGTTTGTAGTTTGAATTTTTTCTCGATTCGAGTGCTCTTCATGCTGAGACCAGAATGCATAGGGCACATCTTGAAGATCATTTGCAATGTTGTCCGAACATTCTTTCGATTTGAGCGCTATGCATGTCGAGATTGGAGCACGTAGGGCACGTCTCAGCCCTGTATTTATAGCCCAAACATTTCCTCAATTCAAGTACTTTGCTGAGACTGAAACATGCAGGGCATGTCTTAGTGATGGTTTGCAATGCTACCCAAATCTTCTCTCGGTTCGAGTACTCTACATGCCAAAATCAAAGTGCACAAGGCACGTTTCAACCTTGTATTTGTAGCCCAAATCTTTCCTTGGTTTGAGTGCTTTACATACCGAGATCGAAATGTGTAGGATACATCTCGGTCTCATGTTTGTAGTCTAAATCTTTTCTTAGTTTGAGTGCTTTGTATGCCGAGATCGGAGCATACAGGGCACATCTCGAGGATGGTTTGCAATATTGTCTGAATCTTTTCTCAATTTGAGTGCTCTATATGCTGAGATCAGAGCGCACAAGGCACGTCTTGGTCTTATGTTTGTAGCCCAAACTTTCTCTTAGTTTGAGTACTTTGCATGCCAAGATCAAAGCATGCAAGGCATGTCTCGATGATGGTTTACAATGCTGTCCAAATCTTTTTTTGGTTCGAGCACTCTGCATGCCTACGTCTTGGCTCCGTGTTTGCAGCTCGAACCTTTTTCTAATTCGAGCACTCTACATGTCGAGACTAGAATGTGTAGGGCACATCTCAGTCCCATGTTTGTAATGCTGCCCGAACCTTCCCTCAGTTCAAGTGCTCTACATGTCAGAACTCAAATCCCGTATAAATTAATACTTAATTAATTATTTTTAAAATTTTTTAATTATACTCAATTAATATAATTTAAATAAAAAATATTTTTTAGTGATGGTATTAGCTATTGCTAATACCATCACTAATACTTATAATAAAAGAAGGCTATCGTAGAGGACTAAGGCATGGGCTGGCATGCAGAAATTAAGGCACAAGAAGGCATTGGCGAGTAGGAACTGAGGCTTGGGGATGCGACCGTAGATGGGAGCTCGAAAAGATGTGAGGTGGGAGGCAGTTGGGTGCAACCAGGGGGAGGCAGTCGGGGGAAGCCGTCGATCGAGGGGAGAGAGGGGGTGGCGGGGGGACCAAAGGGCAGGGAGACAGGGGTGGCGGGCCAAAATTTTGGAAAGGTGGAAGGAGATCGGAGCTTGCAGCTAGAAGCTCGGGGAGGCAAGCCAGGTGCAACTGAGCGAAAGCCACCAGTTTGGGGGAGAGAGGGGGTGGTGGGGGGATCGAAGGGTGGGGGAGAGGGGATGGCGGGCCAGGATTTTAGGAAGATGGGAGGAGGCCGAAAGCTTGCACCCGAAGGCTCAAGGAGGTGGGTCGGTGCAACCGGAGGAAGGCAAATTGAGGGGAAGCAGCCAGTCAGGAGAGAGAGAGGGTGGCGGGGGTACTAAAGGGCAGGGAAGAGGGGGATGGCGTGCTGGGGTTTCAAGAAGGTGGGAGGAGGCCGAAAGCTTATGCTCGGAGGCTCGAGGAGGTGAGCTAGGTGTAGCTGAGGGAAGACAGCTAGGGACTCAAGGAGGTGGAAGGCGGTAGGTTCAAAAAGATGGGTCGGATGCAGTCGAGGGGGAGAGGAGATGGTGAGAGGACTAAAGGGCGAGGGAGAGGATGGTGGTGGTGGGGGATAAAAATGTGGAAGGAAGGAGTTGGTGGAAAAATAAGGAGGTGGTAGACGGTCGGATAGGAAAAAATGAGGAGGTGGTGGGCGATGGTGTGGAGGAAAATGAGAGCGCATGGTGAGGTGGGGAAAAGTGAGTGGAAAGATTATTAGCGACAGCAACTTCCATCACTAATAATATTTTTCCATCGTTAATACAAAAAATACTATTAGCGACGGCTAATGCAATTGGTAATAAATTTTTCATCGCTAATAATTATATTTTTAAAATAATATTTTTTAAAAATTATTAGTGATGGTGTGTTTGCCATCACTAATACTAATTTTTTTACTATTAATTTTTTTCTTCTAAATCATTTTTTGGATGGTTAAAAATTAATATTGGATTTTATTAAATTTTTAGGCTTAATTAATCTTTGAATTAAGTCCTAATTGATTTAAATTAGATTTAATTTAATTAGGTTTGACTTAATTTGAGGGTAATTGGATTTTAATATTCTAAGTAAAACTTGGATTCAAAGTCTAATTGAATTAAGTTTGACATGATTTCGAATTAGATTCAAATTAGATTCAAATTTAATCTTAATTAAAAATTATTTTTTATAATTAATTTAATTTAAATTAAATTTAATTAGACTTGACTTAATTTGAATATAATTAAGTTTTATAATCTAATTAAGACTTAGATTCAAAGTCTAACTGAATTAGGTTTGATAGGATTTCAAATTGGATTTGAATCGGGTTCAAATTAGATTCAAATCGAATCTAAATTCAAAAATATTTTTTTTAATTAATTTAAATTAGATTAAATTTAATTAGACTTGAATTAATTTGAAGATAATTAGATTTTACTATCCAAGTAGGATTTGGATTCAAAGTCTAATTGAATTAGGATTAATAGGTTTTTGAACTGAATTTAAATTGAACCTAAATTAAAAATTATTTTTTAAATTAATTTAAATAAAATTTAATTTAATTAATATTGATTTAATTTGAGGCTAATTGAATTTTATAATCCATGTATGACTTGGATTTAAAACCTAATTGAATTAGATTTGATAGGATTTGAATGAGATTCTAATCGAATTTGAATCAATCATGGATCAAGTTCTAATTAATTTAAATTAGATTTAATTTAAGTAAACTTGATTTAGTTTGAGGTTAATTGAGTTTTATAATATAAGTAGAACTTGGATTCAAAGTCTAATTAAATTATGTTTGATAGGATTTTAAATTAGATTCGAATCAATTCTAAATTAAAAATTACTTTCTTCTAATTAATTTAAATCAGATTATATTTAATTAGATTTGACTTAATTTGAAGATAATTAGATTTTACTATCTAAGTAGGACTTGAATTAAAAGTCTAATAGAATTAGGATTGATAGGATTTTAAATTAGATAAGAATTTAACCCAAATTAAAAATTATTTTTTTTAATTTGATTTAAATTAAATTTAATTTAATTAATTTTAATTTAATTTAAGATTAATTAAATTTTATAATCTAAGTAGAACTTTGATTTAAAGTCTAATTAAATTAGGTTTGGCAAAATTTTGAATTAGATTTGAATTGAATTCGAATTGGATGCGATCTGGAGTTTGGTTGTGTTTTGGATTATTAGCAATGACAAATATCGCTTCGCTAATTTCAGTATCAATAACATTTTTAAATAATTTTTTCTTAATTTATTATTTTTAAAAAATTATTTATGATGTTGTATTTTTGTCGCTAATAGTCAAAATTCATCATCACTAATATATATTTTATGTTTAAATATTATAAAAAAATTAAAAATTTTAAATAATTTTAGCTGCAGCTTATGCCATCGCTAATAATTATGAAGTCGTTGTTAATAGTTTGTATTAGTGATGGCTCTTTTTTTATCGCTAATAATCCAAATTTACTATTGCTAATATTTGTTTAAAAGTTTAAATATCTTAAAAAAATTTTAAACTTTTAGATATGGCACTCGCCGTCACTAATAAAAAAATTACCATTGTTAATAGTATTAGCGACAACATTTTTTTATATCGGTGTTGTGGTGGTAAAACATCTTTATTTGTAATGAAAAAATTTTTGTCGCTAATAATATCGCTAATATTCAATTTTTTTGTAGTAGCAGGTCCGACATACTTTCTAAAGGTGTGTCTTTTGAACTCTTCAAAGTTTCTATTGGCATTTTCTAGTCTAAGACACCACCTAGCTTCTCAAAACTCCAAACATCTTTCAAGTCTCTTAGCCAATCTTTATAGTTGGAACATGGTAATTGATTGATTTCTAAGATTCAAGCTAGATTATTAGAGTCAAACAATTTAGAGAAAATATTTTTATTTAGACTTTTGTAATTGATTTTAGTTTATTTTAGAAAATTTATTTTAAAAATAAACTTAGCTCCTATTATTTCTTTGGATTTCAACACTCCTTAGGTTGGAAAGTGGGAACCTCTTCGCAAGTTAAGATTCCTAGTGGGTACTACAATCCCACCGACTGGCATACCATCTCATCTGACAGATCTTGGTGACTGTATCAACTAATGAGTGAATAATTTTTATCCAATACTTCTCAAGCAAATTACAGCGGACTTGGTCTCTTAGTCCTAAGACCTCACCTAACAAATCTTAGTCTCATTCTTCAGTTAAGTTAGATCCACCATTAAGCATGAGTGAAGCCATCATTGGGTCCTCACCTCACAGATCTTGGGCCCAATCGTATCTTTACCCTATAGCATCTCATGCCAATAGAATGATTGCTTCTTTTTGATGCAACTGAACCACTGTGTCCAACTGAGAGGAGTCAATATTGGAGAGGGCATGGCACTTTATAATGGTGGAAGATCCTATGACTTAATATTAATGAGAAGATTTTAAATTTATGTCTCTTTAATCCTAATTAGTCATAACTGTTATGACTAACCCTAAGAGCGTGGGCTAGCTCGAATCATCAAGCAACCACATCAAGATTAATCAACCAAATTGGCCAGAAAAATGTAAGATTGGTGGGTTCCTCCATTGCTTTCCTTAGACACCAATAAATTGGCCAAATTAGCAAATGAAACTAATTAAATAACCACCTCTCTTTAGGTCGAGCCAAACCACTTTTCTTAGACACCAATAGGTTAATCAATTTTGAATAGATTAGCTTTTATAACTTAAGCTCGAGCCACTGAGCCAAATCAGATCTTTGAGTTAATCGATCCAACATGTGGCTATTAAGATCGATGTGACCAATCTACAATTATTGGATTAATCTCGAGCACTCTTGACCTAATCCTAATCAACTCTTGATTGGGTTGTGTCAACCACTCATCTTAATTGAGCCCTATCATGTACTAATTGATTATTCAAAAGTAATCGAATTACTAAACCTAATTAAACTGCCCAAGCCCAAACTCTCGCATTTTATGCTTAAGATTATGATCTTAAATTCTCAGTTTCAAATTTTAATGTTAATTTTAGATCCTTAAAACTTAATTTTAGATCTTTAATTAAGTACATTATGAACATGAGGTAGTTTAGATGTCGAAAGTACTTTCATATCTAAACATTCAATCATGTATCTCATCCATAACCATATAAATTTTAGATTTATGTTTAGATCCTAATTAACCTAACCAATTTAGATCTAATCTAAAATAGGTTTGATCAATTATACATCTCATATATATTTAGATCTAATTACATACATCTTATGTATTTTCAAATCTACATCTCATGTAATTTTCAGATCTAATAAACATGCATCTCTGCAATATTCAGATCCATTAACATGCATCTTATGCAATGTCAAATTTAACAACATACATCTCATGCATATTCACATAAATTTTAGATTTATTAACATGCATTTTAAAATAGATTATTTTCGTGGTTCTTCTTTTTGGTTCATATAGGCACCTCTTCCACCATAGTCCTCTATGGTAGGACGGCCTTTACTATGAATTGCAAAGAGTATTAGGCTACTAATAATTACGTATATCACATATACATATCTAGATTATTTACATCCAATGTAAAAGTAAATTCTCACAAATATTTAAATCTAAATTCAGATCTTAAAATATGCATGTGAAATGACAACCTGGCTTTGATACCACTTGTAGGATGTCGCATATCTGGGAATATGCATGCAAAAATCAAAATATGCAGTGAAATTTTTTTTGATCTAGATTAAACATTTTAATCTATCTAACATGCATCAAGTAGATCTAGTAAACAGGCTAACAGAATTGATCACATATATTTTAAAATGCTGAAATTTAAATCAGATTTAAATAAAATTTTTTATCTTTGTGTAGATAGCTATTCACCATAATTGGCGATCGTGGTAATCTGATGAGGTTTTTGTAGGGCTGCACATGCATCCGGTCTCTACGGATATCTATGTGGAACCGATCTGGATCGCTCCACCTTTAGATCCATTTTCTCCCAGCCGGATCTTCCAAAAAGCACTTAATCTGCCTCTGGATCTAATCTAGATCGATGGATCATCCTTCTTTTATTCTTTCCTGATGTAGATCGGAATTAGATTGCCTCAAATCTGATCGGATCTCCTTGGATCTGTGCATAGATTTTTTTGGATCTGTGCACCCAACATCTTGGGCGTGTGGACCACAGACACCCCAATGCTTGGGCATGTGAGAGGATGAAAAGAGAAGGAGAGGGCGATGGAGGGCATGAGAGAAAGAGGTTATGGGATCTGGAGTGGCACGGAGATTTTATGATGAATTAATTTATTCATTCAAAATTAAGATCAGATCTCAATTGGGTTTAAATAAATCCTAGAGTCCTTCTACTTTAAGTTGTTGATTTTTTCATGCCTTAAAGTAGAAGGACTCCTTCCTAGCACCCACTTTCAGATCTCATTCTCTCATAAACTTTACGTAAAAAACAGATAAGGGGGCACCAACTCTTGGCACCCCTTCTTCTCATCGTATCCAAATGTCTAGTAGGAAGAAAAGAAAGGACACTTACTTTGACTTAGTCTAAATTCTATGTAATAGATTGATCAAGTCAAGAAGGATTGGGTTTAACCATATGCTAGAATAGTGCACCTAAACCCAATAAGATCTCTCAAATCCTAACTCAATTAGAACTTCATAAGCCCAAATGCTCAATTCAAGATCTAATCCCTTTGTTGTGTAACCCCACAAGTTTAATTCTATCGGGTAATGGGATTCATTGAGATCTCCATTAACAATATCATTTAAACTTCTTTCAATGGACTAGAACTCTTTCCATTAAGAATTATTGATTACTAAAATAATTCTCATTAATCCTACAATCCATCGGTGACACCTAGTAGTATGTAGTGACAATCCAGTAAAACTGAAATGAACCTCTAGATGTGGTTACCGTATAGTTTGGACTTCTATCGTAAGTTCTGACATGATGTAGATCAAGGATAACTTATCAAATCTGATCGCCTGTCATATGTCAGATTCAATTGACTTGAGTTCATCATGAAATTTTATGAAATTTTTTTTCATCATTCACCTATCATGACCATGGATTTAAGAACTCGGTCTCATGAACTGCATAGAATCTCTCTTTATCTACCAAGATCAATAGATCTTATCTTGGTGCACATCCAATTCTTATAATAGACTTACTGTAGCCAATATATACTGGAAGATACCGAATAGATAGGTAACTGAGTGTTGGTGTAGTTAAACTACAACAATTCCATTGTGAATAGCCGAGGCACTGTAGGTTAAAGAACTATCCACATAACTATAATTTTGAGTAAATCATTGATGAGTAGGTAGCCATTGTAGTGACTTCTCATGTTAGTCATGCTTAGTATCCTTGATCTCTATCAAACACCTACACTCTCATTTTAGTATCTCCATACTGTCGATTTCAGACTTGTCTACCCATGAAGAAAAGTGATCTGTATACCGATCTATTTGGATCAGTCACTATCTCCATGACGATCCATTGATCGAGAGTATTTAGGAATTAACTACTAATAACACATACCTCAAATTCTCAATTCTTGAGAATACATATTGTCATCCGTTAATTTCTCGGATGATTCATGAATATAATTTAAAAATAATATAAATAAAAAATAATCTAAATTTTATTTATTTTAAAATTTTAATTATAAAATTATGCTCCTAGAATATGTATATGTGTTAGTCAATCTAGCTTCTGGGGCATACATCTAACATATATAGTGTGATTAGAATGAAAGTTTCTTTTGTTGAAACTTTTAACAGGGAATATTTTTTATGCACTATTGCTTTATGATCAGTTTTTTCACTGTGCAAGTTTTTAAATATGTGAGATATGTGAATTTATGCAAATGCCTTTTTAGAGGGTCTTGTTTAATTACTATGCATAGACATGCATGCTATGTTTAATTCATTCTTTAAAATCTAGTTGTCGATTGTGATAAATCTTTTCCATCAGTAATGATAGAAATAATTACTATTTATATTCTATAAAAACTAAAATGTTTGAATATCTATGCAAGCAATTCTGTATTTTGAGTTGTCAATTGATTAGTGTACTTTATTTCATAATATATTTCCTTGTTGCCTTCTGCTCAACTTTTTTTCTTCTTGATTCCAATGTTTGTTGCTTTTTATTGTCAATGGGTTTTCAGCTTAAGAAATGGAGCAGGGGTTTTCCTTATGCATATTCATTTTGCATGTCTATGTATGGTTATGTTTATTTCCTATAAATCCATATGGATATTTATATTTTTGATGTGTATGTGGGTGTTTCTCCCATTGGCTATGTAGTTTTCCAACTTCACATATTTTTTAATTGTCTTTCTTTTGTGATGCACAAGATGAGAATGATGATTTATTAAATATATCTTTATTATTATTGATGTTTATATTTAGTCATATATTTATGATATAATAACTTATTATAGATGCAAAAGAATGGTACATAACCTACTATTATAATGCTTTTTGACTGCACCTACAAGAAGAAAGGGACAAGGGCATTCGTGGATGCAAAATCTAAGAAAGTTAGCATAGATTTTCAATTCTATATCTAAATATATCTATATATTAATATATATTAACGTATGTAAATTCATTAGTATATTTATAAGTATATCCACATGCAAGAAAGATTCTTTTGACATATCTTATAAGTAGGGATGGAAATAGACTAGGCCAGGTCAGGCTTTGGCTTAAATAGACTAAGCTTATATTATAAAATACTAGCTTGAGCCTGGCTAGTTGGACTGGTTCAGGATTAAAATGAGGCTCGACTTGGCCTATTTTGCAAAATAAAAAAGCCCGACCTAGCCTGAAAGCCTATTTAAAAGTCTATAAATATTAAGACCTTTAAATAGGCCAACAGGCCTAAGTCTTCAAGGCTTTAACACAGGACCAAAGGTCTATCAAATATAATAATTTTCTACCTCTAATAGATCTCAAATTATAGAAAATATAACTTGAACCAAATGAAAAGTAAAAAATAGTATCTTAAAAACTATTTTTATAATGAAAAGCTAAAGATTTTCTCCTTCCTTTCACTATGCTACTCTTATATATAACCAAATAACCAAAGCAAAAACTCACACCGTCATACATTGCCAATAGCCAAAATATACATAACTAACCTATGAATCATTTTCCTAGTAAAAAGCTAAAGCACATGCACAGCTACACTTAAATATTGAACAAATAACCAAAGACTCATACATGCTAGAGAATGGATTGAATAATAATTTGTTCTAGCACACAATGAAAAGCACACATGACAATTGACAAATTCAATATGTTCCATAACAAGATAGAGGTCTGCAAATTAAAACTAATAATGATAGGTTCCATTAAACCATCACAAGTCTCAATGTCAAATTAAAAATCAAAAATAAAACCTTCAAATAGATAGGTTCCATCAGACCATCAAAAGTCATAATAAAATAAAAAATAGAAATCAAACCTTCTAACAAAAATCAATAATTTCTATCACAACTCTAAATTAAAAAATAGAAGTAAAACTCCCAACAAGTAGGAAGTAGCGCAGCAAGCAGCAAGTAGCAAGAGTAGGGCATCAAATCTTCAAGGTGATCTCTTCTTATTCAGACTCCTTCAAAATAACAAACCAATTTATGTTATCACACCATAAAACAGTCTAACAATAATCAATTTAACAAATATTAGAAAAATGATCATTTCAATATCTAAAATTTACACCTTTTGCTTTTCTCTTCAAACTATATTTATTGTGGAGCCAATCCCCACCACAAATGGGTGTTTCAACAGATTCTTCATTTAATTTAGCACAATATTCATCTATAATTCTTCCTCCGACACTGAATGTGGACTCTGATGCCATTCTTGAGATTGGAATAGCTAGTATATCAGCTGCCATCTTTGATAAGATCTTATATTTCAAGCTATTGTTCCTCCACTCCAAAGCACTGAAGGAGTTAGAACTACCATCAGGAATATAAACACCCTCCTTAAGATAAGATTCTAATTCTGATTTCACTAAGGGAACTGCTTTCTTTTCATGCACAATGCTCGTGATTTGATCAAATCCGGTGATAAATGAAGGTTTAGATACGATAGTAAATGAGGAGTTGCTGCCACCAGTATTTACTTCACAAGAGGATGGCTTTTTCCTATTCAAATTTACATACTCATCATATAATACTTGTAAGTCCGTGTGCACTTTGTTCACATTCTTTTAAGCCTCAGATTCTGGTTTATATATTAAGGGAAAATATATATCAACAATATGAAATTTGCATCTAGGACCTAAGACACTAGCAATAGCCATCAGCAAATTGCATTACCCCCAATATTTGTCAAATTTTTCCTTCATTGGCTTTGCCATTTCTTTCATAAAGAGATCCGAATCCCTTGCTCTAGCATCAATTACCTCTTTCACCCTATAAACCTCAGCAAGATATAAATTAGCAGTGGGATGTTCATTACCTTAGATGACATGAGTAGCTAGACTAAAAACTTTTAAAAGCCGGCAAACCTTCTCAACCTTTTCCCAATCCTCAAGTGAGGGTACATAATCATAATGTGGCTCTCTTCTTGTAAGCTGGAAATGCAATCTTGAATTTCAAAGTAGAAGACAACATCTCAAATGTAGAATTCCATCTTGTCGGACAATCAATAATTAATTTTCTTTCTTTTAATTATTTTTGTTCAACAACATCACAAAAAGCCTTCAACCTTGAATCAGAGTGATTAATATACTTCACACTCTCACAAATGTTATGAATGACATTCTTAATCTTACCAAAGGCCATCTTGCACCAACAAATTTACTATGTGTGCATAGCATCTGACATGAAACAACTCTCCATCAAAGACTAACTTGTTGCACAGTGATGAGTTTTCCATGAGATTTCTTATGCGTGAGTGATTATAAGATGCATTATCAATAGAAATTGAAAACACTTTATTTTTAATCTTTCATGCTTTCGAACACTTAAAAATCGCATCAGCCACATCAACTCCATGCCCTTGGAGCAGGAACTTTTACAAAACTCAAAACTCTCTTTTGAAGACTCCATCCCCCATCAATAAAATGGCTAGTAATAATCATGTATTCAGCTATTTGGTGACTTGATTTCTACATATCTATAGTTATACTAATTTTGTTCACACTCTTCAACAAAGCCTTCAATTTTTTTTTTTTTAGTCTCATAGATTGTTAAACAATCAGCCCTTGCTGTTTTATGGAAAATTTTCTGAAACTTAGGATTTGCATATTAGAAATCCCACGTCCAAATCTCATCTTTAACAATACTAAAAGGATGCTCATGTACCATTATAGCAAAAGCAATAATTTTTCTAATTTTTTAATTATAATACTTAGCACTAGGAGAAACAAAAGGATTAATACCTAAATTAGAAGGATGAAATAGAATGGTGGTTTGCTTCTTTTGCCAAGCCACGTGCAATCTCTTTTGCAAGCAACTCTGGGAATATCTTTTAAGATGGCTTGTGCTAGCCCCCCTCCCACCAGTAGCTAGTTTTTTCTTTACAATAGTTGCATACAGCTTTCTTTCCACCTCTAGCGACATCAATTTCATGAAAGTCATTCCAAACAACTGATATTTTTTGCCTCTTCTTATTGGTAATACAATTCTCATCTCTTGGCCCTTATGTTCTGGGAGAGAACCCAATTGATCACTATCATTGCCAGGTCTATCATCATCTTGAAGCATACTTGAATCTATTGGTCTACGTTGAGTGACCTCATAAGATTCATTTAAAAGAATAAGAGTAGGAGTAGGTGAAATTATTTCATTGCTTTGAAATGGAGAAGCCATTAGATAAACCTATAACATACAAACCAAGAAAGCATATATTAATATACCGTGCACACAGGTTGGTAAGTGGTAACCATTCAACAAGAGAATATAAATGAAATAGTAATTTTTAAAACACAAAGCCCTATGACAACTTTGTAGCAACATTAGAACAAACCGATTTTAGTATTGTAATTTCTAACCAATAAGATTGAAAAGAAAAACTAATGAAATTAAATCAGTGAACATAATAGTAAATCAATGAAAATAATAACTAGCTGTTGGTGAAAATGCAGTCAATCCATTAAAAATTAATCGTGTTCAAGTCTAAAAAAAATGCAGTAAGTTCATTAAAAATTAACTATGTTCAAGTCTGCTTATGTAGCCAATATATCCATTGAAGTATAAAAGTCACCAATAATGCATAGAACTCCCAATGCTATATCTATTTATTGACAAGCCATTAAAATGCCTCCAAAATTAGAATTATACAAAAATTAAAGATTAAAATTAAAATAACTAATGTTAGAATAAAGAAAAATTAAATAGTAATTACAAAGCATACCAGTTGTTGATGTCTAGTATGAGAAAAGAGGGCGGGAGTTTGCATCCATGCTATAGAGACTAATTATCAATTAAATTGATGGCTCCCTTGACAAACCTGACCCTGTTTTACAAATAAAATCATGAAACTGATAATTAAAATATAGAACAAAGAGGGAAGGGAATTTGGTACAATTTCATAAAGGGGGTGAGAGAATAAACATCAAAAAAAGAAAGAACAAAAGAAAATTTGATAGATTTTCCTTTAGACATGAACATAGTTAATTTTCAATAACTTGGGTACAAATTCAATGAATAGAATAACAAATCAATGAAAAAAATTATTAAACAAAGCCAAAAATTTTGAGCACGTAATAAAAAAAGAAACATATATAATACCTATTGGGTGCGAGTCATGCAACAAGGAATGGTGGTTGTGATTAGTGACACTAAATATAGTAAGTGTTGGGGATCCCGTACCATAATATTATGGTAGGAAGAAAAAAGAAATAAAAAAGAACATAATCAAGTACATGGATTAAACTAAGATCTACCTCTACGAGGCATGCAAAATATTACTATAAGAAAAAAATAAATACAAGAAAAAATTATCCACTCTTAATATTCATATATAATCCTCTCAATTAGAAACTATTCTTACAAAGTCTCTTTTGAAGATCCCTTGAAACAACTGCTATTTGTTGCCTAGCTATCTGTCCGGAGCCCCTGCTTCTGCTCTTTGCTAGCACCATCATCATGTTTCAAGAATCTATTAGCTGCCCATTGCTCACCAAGACCTCTTCTATGACCTGTCTATTATCTTTTTCCACTCCATAGGGCCATAAGCCCTTTTTTAGGCTTTAGACAGAGTTTAATCCTAGTTCAGGACGAAGTTCTAACTCGAGTGCAACTCAAAATACCCCCATGACCCTTGGATAACTACCGCAAGGCTTTCTAACTGCTGGATTACGTGTTTTGGCACTGTGCACCACCCATGGACTAGCTGCACCACGAACTCAAGCTAGTCTCTACGCGCCATGCTTGCCTGTGCCCTCTCTTTCCTCCATGTGCCGCGTAAAACGTGCATAAGCCACTAAGGATCCATGCCCTGGGTGTGGACTGTGTGGTTCATGCCACATGGCCATGAATCGGACATTCATCAGCCAGCAGTGTAGGCTTGTGCACGTGCTTATGCGCTGGGCTCGCCCATAGGCCCACATGCTTACGGCCAACCCACACGCATTGCTAGGCCGCACCCTTGCGACCGGCCTGCGTGCATGTTTGGATGCATTGGGCCCACCCGCGCTGGGCCATGCCTATGGGTGCTAGGCTTGGGTCACATGCTACAGGCCTAGGTCGCTCCTCCTCCGAGCCTGCATGCTATGGGCCCCACTAGTCCCTCCAGCGGCTTCCACATGCCCTCTCATGCATATCTTCTCCGTTTGGTCTTTGTTTGAATTATTCTTGGGCTCGTTGTACTTCATTGTTCATCCTGAACCTCGTTGTGGACTTATTATGAGATAATTCGAGGCATTTTCCTCAATAGTCTTCACTTCGACTTGACATTTGGTCTTCACCTATCTAAAAGCTTGTCTCGTGCCCCCATGCCCTAAGAAATCGCCCACCGCTGATCATGGATGGGCAAACATGGGAGTCCAATCGGACTGCTCGATTCCATCTCCATCATGGACTGTATCCACTCTGACCTGAGATCTGCTCGAAAAAATCTTCTATGATAATAAAAATTTTACTTTGCGACATCGCCTCTCATCCTTCTGAGTCTTCTTTCTTATGCCCAATCCATCTGCTCCTAGAGCTCCATCTCGCACTAGGCTCCTCGTCATGAGATAGTGTCCTCCATACTTTCTTTTTTTAATCATCACCATCCTACTGCCATATATGATCTTCAAGATTCTTCTATCAGCTTTTCATCTGAAGCCAATCGAATCTAATCTGCTTAGTGAGATTATATTTTTCTTAAAGTTGGGTATGTATCGGACCTTATCCAACTTTTTTATGATTCCATCATGGAGCTTCATGCTGACCATCCCGCTGTATTGATCTCACAGCTCGATCTATCCAGCAGGAATACCATACCCTCACTAATTTTTAAAGAGTCAAATAGCTCTTCTCTATAACATACATGATGAAAATAAGCAGAATCCATAATCCACTAGAAGAAAGAAGTGGATACCTCATCAATTACTAGAAGAACATCGTCACTGCCTTCTATATTACCACTGGCCATCGCCACAGTAGCCTGTGTCCAATCTTTGAGTTATGAGTAATCTTTGATATGATGCTCCAACTTGTCGCACTGATAGCGCCTGATCTTGCTTTGATCCCTTATTCTGAACCTGGACTGTCCACCTCTCAATCTCCTACTACTTTGTCTACTATCACCTGCTCCTCCAAAAATCACTAAAGCTGTGCTACCACCATCTGAGCTCGAAGCTGAATTCTTTTTTTTAAGAATCTCGTTATGAAGAATCATCATAGTGATCTTGTCCATCTTGATGGTGCTCTTTTCATTAGAAGAGCAGTCACCAAGGACTCATACGAAGGAAGAAGCGATGCTAGCAAGACTAACGTCCTGATCTTCTTCTCAACTTTTTTGCCAATACTGAAGATATCGATGAGGATCTTCTGAAAGTTGGATAGATGCTCTTGCACACTCTGACCTCCATCCATCTATAACTAGTAAAATAACATCCAAAGGAATAGTGTGTTGGTAGTGACTTTGTCACGTATAACTTCTCGAGCTTTGACCACATCATTATCGAAAAAATCTCGTCAAGTATATGGATCATCATATCATCCACTAGGTACAAATGGATTGTTCTCACCGCTTGCATCTGGAGCCACTTTCAATCCTACACCTTTATGATAACAAATATCTCTTCATATAAGAAAGTGTCGATCAACCTATGTTGGATGAGCACGTCTTTCATTCTTGCTTGTCATAAGAAGAAATTGCTCTTTTTGTCATATCAGTTAATCTCCATCTTGATTGAGCTCATTTTCTCCATCTTCAATCTTTATCAGCACTATTGTAATTTATATTCTGGTACTGCCTGGCTTTAATATCAATTATTGGAGATCTCGTACTAGAATATTATGGCAAGAAGAAAGAAGAAATAAAAAAGAACACAATCAAGTATATGAATTAGACTAAGATTTATCTCCATGGGGCATGCAAAGCTTCACTATGAGAAAGAAATAAATACAAGAGAAGATTATCTACTCTCAATACTCGTATACAATCCTCTCAACTAAAAGCTATCCTTATAAAGCTCTCTCTTGAAGACCTCCTAAAATAACTACTGTCCGTTGCCTAGCTGTCTGCCCAAAGCTCCTGATCCTGCTATCTGCTGGCATCTTCATGATATTTCAAAAATTTGTTGGCTGCCCATTGCTCACCAGGATCTCTTCTGCGACCTATCTACCATCTTTTTCTGGGCCACTAGGCCATAGGCCCTTTATAGGCTTCGGACGAAGTTTAATTCCAGTCCAAGATGAAGTCCTGACTCGAGTGCAACTCAAAATACCCCCATGATCCTTGGATAACTACCGCAAGGCTTTCTGACCGCTGGATTGCACCTTTTGGTGC